>FR989996.1:5000-10000 GCA_905404265.1 Fabriciana adippe | reverse complement strand
AGGTTAGGTTAGGTTAGGTTAGGTTAGGTTAGGTTAGGTTAGGTTAGGTTAGGTTAGGTTAGGTTAGGTTAGGTTAGGTTAGGTTAGGTTAGGTTAGGTTAGGTTAGGTTAGGTTAGGTTAGGTTAGGTTAGGTTAGGTTAGGTTAGGTTAGGTTAGGTTAGGTTAGGTTAGGTTAGGTTAGGTTAGGTTAGGTTAGGTTAGGTTAGGTTAGGTTAGGTTAGGTTAGGTTAGGTTAGGTTAGGTTAGGTTAGGTTAGGTTAGGTTAGGTTAGGTTAGGTTAGGTTAGGTTAGATTAGGTTAGGTTAGGTTAGGTTAGGTTAGGTTAGGTTAGGTTAGGTTAGGTTAGGTTAGGTTAGGTTAGGTTAGGTTAGGTTAGGTTAGGTTAGGTTAGGTTAGGTTAGGTTAGGTTAGGTTAGGTTAGGTTAGGTTAGGTTAGGTTAGGTTAGGTTAGGTTAGGTTAGGTTAGGTTAGGTTAGGTTAGGTTAGGTTAGGTTAGGTTAGGTTAGGTTAGGTTAGGTTAGGTTAGTTAGGTTAGGTTAGGTTAGGTTAGGTTAGGTTAGGTTAGGTTAGGTTAGGTTAGGTTAGGTTAGGTTAGGTTAGGTTAGGTTAGGTTAGGTTAGGTTAGGTTAGGTTAGGTTAGGTTAGGTTAGGTTAGGTTAGGTTAGGTTAGGTTAGGTTAGGTTAGGTTAGGTTAGGTTAGGTTAGGTTAGGTTAGGTTAGGTTAGGTTAGGTTAGGTTAGGTTAGGTTAGGTTAGGTTAGGTTAGGTTAGGTTAGGTTAGGTTAGGTTAGGTTAGGTTAGGTTAGGTTAGGTTAGGTTAGGTTAGGTTAGGTTAGGTTAGGTTAGGTTAGGTTAGGTTAGGTTAGGTTAGGTGAGGTTAGGTTAGGTTAGGTTAGGTTAGGTTAGGTTAGGTTAGGTTAGGTTAGGTTAGGTTAGGTTAGGTTAGGTTAGGTTAGGTTAGGTTAGGTTAGGTTAGGTTAGGTTAGGTTAGGTTAGGTTAGGTTAGGTTAGGTTAGGTTAGGTTAGGTTAGGTTAGGTTAGGTTAGGTTAGGTTAGGTTAGGTTAGGTTAGGTTAGGTTAGGTTAGGTTAGGTTAGGTTAGGTTAGGTTAGGTTAGGTTAGGTTAGGTTAGGTTAGGTTAGGTTAGGTTAGGTTAGGTTAGGTTAGGTTAGGTTAGGTTAGGTTAGGTTAGGTTAGGTTAGGTTAGGTTAGGTTAGGTTAGGTTAGGTTAGGTTAGGTTAGGTTAGGTTAGGTTAGGTTAGGTTAGGTTAGGTTAGGTTAGGTTAGGTTAGGTTAGGTTAGGTTAGGTTAGGTTAGGTTAGGTTAGGTTAGGTTAGGTTAGGTTAGGTTAGGTTAGGTTAGGTTAGGTTAGGTTAGGTTAGGTTAGGTTAGGTTAGGTTAGGTTAGGTTAGGTTAGGTTAGGTTAGGTGAGGTTAGGTTAGGTTAGGTTAGGTTAGGTTAGGTTAGGTTAGGTTAGGTTAGGTTAGGTTAGGTTAGGTTAGGTTAGGTTAGGTTAGGTTAGGTTAGGTTAGGTCAGGTTAGGTTAGGTTAGGTTAGGTTAGGTTAGGTTAGGTTAGGTTAGGTTAGGTTAGGTTAGGTTAGGTTAGGTTAGGTTAGGTTAGGTTAGGTTAGGTTAGGTTAGGTTAGGTTAGGTTAGGTTAGGTTAGGTTAGGTTAGGTTAGGTTAGGTTAGGTTAGGTTAGGTTAGGTTAGGTTAGGTTAGGTTAGGTTAGGTTAGGTTAGGTTAGGTTAGGTGAGGTTAGGTTAGGTTAGGTTAGGTTAGGTTAGGTTAGGTTAGGTTAGGTTAGGTTAGGTTAGGTTAGGTTAGGTTAGGTTAGGTTAGGTTAGGTTAGGTTAGGTTAGGTTAGGTTAGGTTAGGTTAGGTTAGGTTAGGTTAGGTTAGGTTAGGTTAGGTTAGGTTAGGTTAGGTTAGGTTAGGTTAGGTTAGGTTAGGTTAGGTTAGGTTAGGTTAGGTTAGGTTAGGTTAGGTTAGGTTAGGTTAGGTTAGGTTAGGTTAGGTTAGGTTAGGTTAGGTTAGGTTAGGTTAGGTTAGGTTAGGTTAGGTTAGGTTAGGTTAGGTTAGGTTAGGTTAGGTTAGGTTAGGTTAGGTTAGGTTAGGTTAGGTTAGGTTAGGTTAGGTTAGGTTAGGTTAGGTTAGGTTAGGTTAGGTTAGGTTAGGTTAGGTTAGGTTAGGTTAGGTTAGGTTAGGTTAGGTTAGGTTAGGTTAGGTTAGGTTAGGTTAGGTTAGGTTAGGTTAGGTTAGGTTAGGTTAGATTAGGTTAGGTTAGGTTAGGTTAGGTTAGGTTAGGTTAGGTTAGGTTAGGTTAGGTTAGGTTAGGTTAGGTTAGGTTAGGTCAGGTTAGGTTAGGTTAGGTTAGGTTAGGTTAGGTTAGGTTAGGTTAGGTTAGGTTAGGTTAGGTTAGGTTAGGTTAGGTTAGGTTAGGTTAGGTTAGGTTAGGTTAGGTTAGGTTAGGTTAGGTTAGGTTAGGTTAGGTTAGGTTAGGTTAGGTTAGGTTAGGTTAGGTTAGGTTAGGTTAGGTTAGGTTAGGTTAGGTTAGGTTAGGTTAGGTTAGGTTAGGTTAGGTTAGGTTAGGTTAGGTTAGGTTAGGTTAGGTTAGGTTAGGTTAGGTTAGGTTAGGTTAGGTTAGGTTAGGTTAGGTTAGGTTAGGTTAGGTTAGGTTAGGTTAGGTTAGGTTAGGTTAGGTTAGGTTAGGTTAGGTTAGGTTAGGTTAGGTTAGGTTAGGTTAGGTTAGGTTAGGTTAGGCTAGGTTAGGTTAGGTTAGGTTAGGTTAGGTTAGGTTAGGTTAGGTTAGGTTAGGTTAGGTTAGGTTAGGTTAGGTTAGGTTAGGTTAGGTTAGGTTAGGTTAGGTTAGGTTAGGTTAGGTTAGGTTAGGTTAGGTTAGGTTAGGTTAGGTTAGGTTAGGTTAGGTTAGGTTAGGTTAGGTTAGGTTAGGTTAGGTTAGGTTAGGTTAGGTTAGGTTAGGTTAGGTTAGGTTAGGTTAGGTTAGGTTAGGTTAGGTTAGGTTAGGTTAGGTTAGGTTAGGTTAGGTTAGGTTAGGTTAGGTTAGGTTAGGTTAGGTTAGGTTAGGTTAGGTTAGGTTAGGTTAGGTTAGGTTAGGTTAGGTTAGGTTAGGTTAGGTTAGGTTAGGTTAGGTTAGGTTAGGTTAGGTTAGGTTAGGTTAGGTTAGGTTAGGTTAGGTTAGGTTAGGTTAGGTTAGGTTAGGTTAGGTTAGGTTAGGTTAGGTTAGGTTAGGTTAGGTTAGGTTAGGTTAGGTTAGGTTAGGTTAGGTTAGGTTAGGTTAGGTTAGGTTAGGTTAGGTTAGGTTAGGTTAGGTTAGGTTAGGTTAGGTTAGGTTAGGTTAGGTTAGGTTAGGTTAGGTTAGGTTAGGTTAGGTTAGGTTAGGTTAGGTTAGGTTAGGTTAGGTTAGGTTAGGTTAGGTTAGGTTAGGTTAGGTTAGGTGAGGTTAGGTTAGGTTAGGTTAGGTTAGGTTAGGTTAGGTTAGGTTAGGTTAGGTTAGATTAGGTTAGGTTAGGTTAGGTTAGGTTAGGTTAGGTTAGGTTAGGTTAGGTTAGGTTAGGTTAGGTTAGGTTAGGTTAGGTTAGGTTAGGTTAGGTTAGGTTAGGTTAGGTTAGGTTAGGTTAGGTTAGGTTAGGTTAGGTTAGGTTAGGTTAGGTTAGGTTAGGTTAGGTTAGGTTAGGTTAGGTTAGGTTAGGTTAGGTTAGGTTAGGTTAGGTTAGGTTAGGTTAGGTTAGGTTAGGTTAGGTTAGGTTAGGTTAGGTTAGGTTAGGTTAGGTTAGGTTAGGTTAGGTTAGGTTAGGTTAGGTTAGGTTAGGTTAGGTTAGGTTAGGTTAGGTTAGGTTAGGTTAGGTTAGGTTAGGTTAGGTTAGGTTAGGTTAGGTTAGGTTAGGTTAGGTTAGGTTAGGTTAGGTTAGGTTAGGTTAGGTTAGGTTAGGTTAGGTTAGGTTAGGTTAGGTTAGGTTAGGTTAGGTTAGGTTAGGTTAGGTTAGGTTAGGTTAGGTTAGGTTAGGTTAGGTTAGGTTAGGTTAGGTTAGGTTAGGTTAGGTTAGGTTAGGTTAGGTTAGGTTAGGTTAGGTTAGATTAGGTTAGGTTAGGTTAGGTTAGGTTAGGTTAGGTTAGGTTAGGTTAGGTTAGGTTAGGTTAGGTTAGGTTAGGTTAGGTTAGGTTAGGTTAGGTTAGGTTAGGTTAGGTTAGGTTAGGTTAGGTTAGGTTAGGTTAGGTTAGGTTAGGTTAGGTTAGGTTAGGTTAGGTTAGGTTAGGTTAGGTTAGGTTAGGTTAGGTTAGGTTAGGTTAGGTTAGGTTAGGTTAGGTTAGGTTAGGTTAGGTTAGGTTAGGTTAGGTTAGGTTAGGTTAGGTTAGGTTAGGTTAGGTTAGGTTAGGTTAGGTTAGGTTAGGTTAGGTTAGGTTAGGTTAGGTTAGGTTAGATTAGGTTAGGTTAGGTTAGGTTAGGTTAGGTTAGGTTAGGTTAGGTTAGGTTAGGTTAGGTTAGGTTAGGTTAGGTTAGGTTAGGTTAGGTTAGGTTAGGTTAGGTTAGGTTAGGTTAGGTTAGGTTAGGTTAGGTTAGGTTAGGTTAGGTTAGGTTAGGTTAGGTTAGGTTAGGTTAGGTTAGGTTAGGTTAGGTTAGGTTAGGTTAGGTTAGGTTAGGTTAGGTTAGGTTAGGTTAGGTTAGGTTAGGTTAGGTTAGGTTAGGTTAGGTTAGGTTAGGTTAGGTTAGGTTAGGTTAGGTTAGGTTAGGTTAGGTTAGGTTAGGTTAGGTTAGGTTAGGTTAGGTTAGGTTAGGTTAGGTTAGGTTAGGTTAGGTTAGGTTAGGTTAGGTTAGGTTAGGTTAGGTTAGGTTAGGTTAGGTTAGGTTAGGTTAGGTTAGGTTAGGTTAGGTTAGGTTAGGTTAGGTTAGGTTAGGTTAGGTTAGGTTAGGTTAGGTTAGGTTAGGTTAGGTTAGGTTAGGTTAGGTTAGGTTAGGTTAGGTTAGGTTAGGTTAGGTTA